>PVLA01000208.1:653597-691014 GCA_004027455.1 Hydrochoerus hydrochaeris
AGTAGGGGCAACTACTCTGAAGATGACAGGATTCAATAGGATACCCATTCTGGTTTGATTGTTAACTGCCTTTGAAGTCCTATAATGTCTCCAATGTTTAGATTTTATTAATAGTGTAAAGCAATGCTAAGTTTATATTATATTTGATGATATAGACAATTTTATTGAAAATAACAAGAGACATCATAGTGACTACCTTAGATCACCGAGTGTTGTGTTTTTGTATGTTCTTTTCGTTTTGTGTTTCTCTAGGAATTTGTATTGCTGACTTGTTTTGATTTGTTTCTCCCTCTAATACAGAAAGGCTAGGTATATGTGTAGAGACTTATATATGTGGAGAACTTCTAAGTAGTTTATGAGAATGGATTATAGTTATTATAGAGATAAAAAAAGGAAAGATAGTATTCTAAAGGATATAACTGCATGTATGTTTGAGTGTGTGGAATTAATAACAATGTTGCTAAAATTTTAGTTGGATGGATGAGCAAAACTGACTGCAGTCTCACTGTTTGGATGTCCACTTCATGGACTTTACTTTTGTAACTTGAACAACTGCACCTAAGAGGAAATTATGTAATTATCAAGTAGTGACTTTTCACTGGTTACTATTTTTGGTTTTTTTTTCTGTTTTGTCTTTGAGATTTTGTATTGTTTCTACCCTCTTTCTGTTTCAAATTTTTTTCTCAAATAAAAATTTTTTTAAAAAAAGCAAGAAGAGGATAAGAAAGTGCTCTAAAATAGATAACTGTACGTATACTTAAGTGTGTAGGATTGATAACCATTTTACTACGTTTTTGTTGGTGCGGTGAACAGAACTCTTTGTAGCCTCACTGTTTGAATGTCCACTTTGTATGCTTTAATTTTGTAACTTGAACAACTATATCCAAGAAGATAATATGTAATGTATCAAATAGTGATTTCTTACTGTTTATTTTTTTTGAAATTCTGTATTGTTTCTACCCTTTTTCCTTTTTTGCTTTCCCCCTCTTTAAATAAAATTTAAAAAAAGAACTAAAAATATCCCCCAAGTGAGGAGAGTCACCACCCCCAGACCAGTTATAATGATCATTCTGATCACAGGTTGACCTCACTTCATCTTCATTCCCATGTCTATTATATTATGTGTGATGAAATGAACAGCTACTTTGAAAAAAAAACAGACATTATGGTATCCAATGCTGATTCTGTATCATCATGCTGTGAAATCCAGTAATGCTTCTAGTTTTTGTTCAGAGTGGTTTTAGTCTGTTTTGTATTGTTTAATTTCAACATACATGAAGGTACGGATAGCTATTTTGAAGAGAACAAGAAACATTTTGGCAGCCATTGTTAATTTTCCTATTCTCTGGTTTTGAAGGCCTGACATGCCTTCATTACCCTGTTCTGATCAGTATTATACTATTTTTTATGAATTCATTGTGTGTGAAGATATAAACAACTATTTAGAAGAAAGCAAGAGACATTATGGTAGTCACTGTAGATCTCCTGTTGTCTTGTTTTGAAATCTGTGTCACTTACATTGTTTTCTTCTGATCTACTTAGTTCTATTTTGTTATGTTTAGTTTGAATCCTTTAAAAAATTAAATTAAGTTAAAAAATACATGAAGGTGTTAACCTATACATGCATATGTGATGTTCTGAAATACATATTTGGATTTCCTCTCATTTCTTCACATAAATCTAAAATCCCTGCAATCTCTGAAATTATAAGAATGCCTTTTACATGCTAATGTGATAACTGGAACTAGAGCATTCTGTCTGGATAGGAATGCTCAGGATTTTAGGATGAGGGTTTTCTGTCAGGATAAGCACTGTTACTGGAATAACCAAATTATGTAACTTTCAACTCCACTTGCAAATTTCAGGAAAGGAAGGTGAAAGGAATTGAAAGTTGAATTGATCATTAGTTGTCAATGATGTAATTAATAGTGCTTCTGTAATTAAATTTCCCATAGATACCCCAAAGAAGTTTATCTGGGGCAATTTTTTTTCCAAAATGGTGGATAGTTGGGAAACAACAGTCTAGGTACTGTGACTGTCAATTCTATTTCTCATTTGTTAAAACAAAGCCCATTACACAAAGATTAAAGTAATATATGTGTCTTAAAGCCCCAGCTCAAGCCAATGTTCCCCAAAATATAGGCAATACAAATGACAAGAGAATAAAGATGGAATGAGGGAGAAAATTGTGAAAAAGAAACTAAAATCCATTTCCATAAAGAACAACAACAAATCTCTTGAATCAAAATAAAAGATGGCCCTGAATATAAGGAGACTATTCTGCAAGTGCTTTCCCCATAGTGAAGCTACTGATACCAGTGCTAGTTGATTAGGTAGTTAAGAAAGGGGGAGCTAAACAACTTAACAGATAACAAGTGATGACTGCTGCCATTTATGTATAAAGTCTACATGGGAAAATAACCTTATTTCCTGAAAGACTTCTTGGATATTCTTTTTCTTACCACTGTTTTACAAAGTTAGATTAAGTCATTTGAAGTCCTACATACTGAAAAGATGCTTTCTCTTTAATGAAATTTAAAAATTGAAATAATTCTAAATCATTAAGTAAGCAAAGACCAATAAACATTTTAGCTTTAGATAACAAATGTTAATACCAAAATTTTCCTTAAAATTTTTCGGTATCATATCAACCTTTAATGGGTAACCCAGGTCTCCTTATCTTTGTTGTCAATTAAATTCAAATCCTAATTCTATTAGGAGGAGAGAGAGAGAGAGAGGCAGTATAGAAACCTAACTGTATGGTTCATGTAGATTAGCCACAAGATTAGGGATAATCTGATTCATACTGTCTGGCAGCTGTGTCTTTGTACCAACACCTCCAGGGTTTAAGGATGCTGCAAAGGTCACGTGCATGTTAACGATAGTTAGAGGCAATGCTGATAACATTAACAATCAGAAGGTAAGTTTTCCCTACTTCATGGAGAAAAAAAGCAGTCAAATTCAGCTTTCAGGCTGTGCTCTCTGAAGCTGGGCAAAATTAGGTTCCTGTATTAAGGGAAGTAATGCCAAGGGTAGCACTTACTTTCCCAGATTACTTTTATTTTTTATTGTATAGTAACAGCCAAATTTTTTCTTAAAAATTAAAATTAAAATTTAGCATTATGTCTTATCGTGGACTGAATTGTTCCTGCCCTGCTAGCCCTATGCTAGAATACAGATAAAAACCTAGAATTTCTAATCAGTCAGGCTTCAATTAGGAGACCATTGGTAAGTTATTTTAATTTATGTGTCTCAATTTCTTTATCTTTCCCTATGAATCTGAACTTTTGTTGCGGTTCATCTTAGTTATTCCCACCATCACATATGTAATCATTTGTTCAAATAAGAAACCTAAGAATATGCATTAGATTGGGCTATCAGAGCATATCATATATTGGATGGCTTAACAGAAAATTCGCTGGAGGTCAGAAATCAACGTGTCTTTGCCTTAAATCCAGAATTTTCCTCACTGTGTGAGCATTTTCCTCTTCTGCTAAGAAAACCCATTGGATTAGAATCCTAAGGCCTCATACAACATTAATTACCCCCTTAAAGTTCCTATCTGTCAACACAGCTACACTAGGGGTTAAAACTGCAGCATATGAATTTTGGGGGATACAATTTTGTCCATAGCATGGTAGTTGTGCATTCCCCATATTTAGTTCCTTAGAATTAGTGCCTTAGAATTAGTGAAGGAGCTCTTGAATTCAGCAAATTCACTCCACATCCAACACAATTAACTGGTTCAAGCTATGACAGACCCTTTTGCTTGAATTGATGCAATTGTATACTAACTAGTTTCCTTTAATTTACTCTGTTCATCCTGTAATACATTTTCCAATCAAACTAAGTAATCACTTCAAAACTGACAGATAATTATCCTATTTAAAATATTTCACCTGCTTGTCATGTTCTGAATTATTATCATGCTTACCACATGATCTAACGTTTCCTTAACTCGCCCATCTTCATATATAATATATTTATGCTTACTTTAGCTGCTCCTGCCTCACTAATCTAGCCTCACAGTTTCAAAACCCTTCAAAAACCTTTCCTTTCTTCCCTACAAGCTTTAGCACATTCTACTCTCAGGTTTTCACTTACTCCCTCAGGAAGACTTCATTGATCTTCACGACTAGAGCAAACCCCTTAATTATACATTCTTATAACCACTTATGAGTTATCACAGTTGCAATTTTAATTTATTTATGTGATTATTTGATTATTGTTGGGTTTTCTCTCTAGATTGTAAGTGCCTTCAAAGTATTTCTGTGAGGATTGAATGAAATAATGAGTGCAAAATACTTTATCCAGAGCATGGCCCTTGCTAAGTACTAAATTGATTTAGCTTTTATCATTATTGGGTGGATGAATTCTCAGCCATTGCAACTAGGTACAACTGGTTGCCCTCAATTTTTGACCATAAATGAATTACATTTTTTTTATCTTTTTTGGGATGCTGTAAGAGTATAGAAATAATTAACTCTCAATAATTGCTAATATTGCTAATTTTATTATTGTTTCTGCTTTGAGAGATTTTTTATCCCTTTGTTGTATTTTCTGGAAAAGTGCCTTGTGATAAAAATAGACATCAATACATTAAGTAAATATGATATATATAAGAAGAGAAATATGAATATGGTGGTAGTTCACAAACTCAATACTATCCACAATTTTCCTTGCAAACTGAGCTTATCAAGAACTGAATCAAATTTCCCCAGGTCAACATTAAACCTAACCAATTGAATTTGACTCAGTTCTTTTCCAACTTGATTTGTAACCAGAATTGTGGAATGAAACAAATTCGTGAATCACTAAAGTGTTTTGGAAAGACACACTGGCTAATTATGGAATGGTTGCAGAAAGTTTCAAGACCAGCATTTCAGAGGTGGGGGTTTTGTCCGAGTCTTAAAGAAGGAAAGGGAGCATTATCATTTAGTAACATTGACTAGCACTGTGTGTATGTGTATATATATATATATATATATATATATATATGCGAAGTGCTAGAGAGAAGAAGGAAGGGAGGGAGAGAGAAAGAATGAGAACTAAGTATAAAATGTTTGATTAGGAGCTCATACACTGAAGACACTTTGGAGTTCTGTTCTGGGTACAAAAAAAAGGTCTATTGCTGTTATTATTACTCATTCTCTGGTTTCTCTTCATGCAGAGCTCTGCCTTTGCCACTTTCTAGTTACATGACTTTGGGCAATTTGCTTAACTTCCCTCATAACAAGACTAAATCCAAAAAAATGCAATTAAAATTAATCAAATCCCGTGATTTGAAGAGAATATGTTCAAAGATACATTATTTTATCTCCCTCACATACTGTGTGAAGGATTCATGCTTTCACTTCTTGTCCATTTGGAAAGCAAAAAGAATTTTAGAAAAAAATAATTTATACTCAAACAAAACCAAATGTTGCCTTCAGGATGAGAGAGTTAATCTCTATTTCATTCTGGAAGTCAACACAATTCTATCCTCCTCAAGTGCCAGGAGAATATTCATAAACATTCGTGTCCTTTTGTGATATGGCTAGGCATGCAAATATAAGCAGTCTATTCCCTTGTGGAAATGGTTAGTCCTAAATACATTCACCTCCATTTGCCAGCTTGTCTTTATCTTCCCTGTGGTTGACAGCTGGGCCTTCAGCGCTGACTGCAGATGGAGCTGCTTCAAAATAGGAATATACAAAAACATCAATTTGGGAGATATTATTCTCATTACTGGATTCTGTCTTGACAAAAAGATAAAACCATAGCATTACTTTAAGCAGTGCTCTCCCTCAGTGAATTGAAGTATTCATTCACATGCAATTAAGTCAAAGAGAGGACTTGGTGGTGTGGGTAGCCAACTGAGAGCCAAAAGCAAAATTTGTTAAGCTGCAGCTTTGAGAAACATGTCATAACAAAGCAATTGAAAATAAAAAGTAAGAGACTTTAAAATGATGAGGTTGTAGAGGAATGGGACATGATTTACAAACTCCTCATTTGTACAACTTTTAGGACTTTGCTTTATCTCTATAATAAGAATTTAGACTAAACATCCTGTTAGAATCAAACTATGTCATGCACACATGTGCAAGCACACCCACAGACACACACACATGCACAATTATACCACATAGTTAGAAAACCACCTAGTGTTTGCTACTATTTGATAACATGATTGAGATACAGCAAAGGTGAATAAGCAGAAAGTGAAATGTATGTAGCAGTGAAGGAGGAGAAAATGAAATTCTGAATTGTTTCCTCAGATGCACATATGTTCTCTGACTTCGTTCTTATCAAGTTAGGTAATATCCATTAGAGTGTAGTAGCTAACACTGTAATTGAATTATGTTAGAATCTTCACTCTTGCTTACTAGTTTTGTGAACTTGAATGAGTTATTTAACTTCAGAATCTCAGTTTCCTCATAGGCACACAAATAAAATTTGTATGAAGATTGCAAGGATTAAATACATGTAAAGCACTTAGTGTGCTACCTGGCACATAGTGTGTCCTTAACAACTGCTTATTAATATTAAATGCTCTATAGGTATGCATAATACTGAATATTAACTTCATGAGTGTGACCAGATGCAATCCATAAATTAAATGCATTGTGTCTACATTAAATTTTTCCAGTTTAATGAGTAAATATTTGTTTTATTAACTCTCAAATTAGTGGGAATATGGACTAGTATAACAACTATAGAAACCAGTATGGCGATTCATCAAAAACTAAAATTAAAAATTCCATGTCACCCACCTACTTCCCATCTTGGTATCTTCCCAGAAAAACTGAAGACACCAAGTTAGGGTAGTACATGCATACCCATTTATATCAGCACAATTAATAATAGCTAAATCTTGGAATCAGGTTATGTGTCCATCAACAGATGAATAGATAAAGAAAAGGTAATATTTAGATACAATGAAGTATTATTTTGCCTTAAAGGAAGCTAAATGAGTCATTTGTAAGAAAATGTATGTACCTTGAGACCATAATGTTAAGAGAAATATGTCAGACACATAAAATTAAATGTCATATTATTTCTATTACATAAGAAAAAACTGAAAGAAAGATAACAAGAAGTAGAGATAGATATTTCTCAAATTGGAAGATCAAGAGATGCGGGGAGAGGAGGAAAAGGGGATGAACAAATGAACTAAGATGTGTCATCTGCATGTACAAAGTTTACACAAGGTATGTAAGTATATACTCTACAGATGTACTCTAATAAAACTAGATAAGCATTAGGAAGGGTGTAGATGCAATAGAATATCTTTTTCTTCCAGCAGAAAATTCATTTAGAAAAATAGAGCAAAGTGAATTGCAGTTAAAGAAGGGAATAATAAAAACTAAAATAAAATATGTTCATTTTTATTTGACAGTGAAATGTAAGATAATGTATAAAAGGTCTATGGAGAAATAGGAAATGAGTGAGAAAGAATATTTTATGTTACAAAGAGGTTTAAACAATAGACAACCAAAAAAAACCGGCAGAAAAATAATACATACCCTATGATATGTCTCTCATATACAGACAGAGACATAGACACATCTTGCTTAATTTGGAAGAGGCACACTAAATCATTAACTCAACTGCATCATATTGGTTGTGCTGTAATTTTTTTCATTTTTTAAAAGTTTATTTGTACAAGATAATCATCTGTTTGACTTCTGTTTTATTTCAAGTTTCTGCTATCCTCTAACTGGAAGTGGGAGGGAAAAAGAATAAATTTTTATTAGAAACTTCCTATGTATCGAATTGATATCCTTATACAGTAATGCCTTGGTTCATGAATGAATGCATTTGCAAACAATTTGGTTCACACACAAAAGCATTCAGCAAACTTTTGCTTCCTGTTGAAAACTCCTCCTCTAGTGATAAACATGACCCATGGCAGTCATCCCCACACAAGCACAAATGCAGTCATCTCCCCCAAAATTATAAAACAAAGTCAATTTTTAAACTTGAGTAGTGGGAAAACATAGCATAAATAAGAATGAGAATAGATGGTTATTTGAAATTATTTGGCCTGTGTCTCCCAGAGATGAGTTTCTACATATTTCTACATATGAAAAAAATAAAACTTTGTTAGCTTTTACCCAGTGATTCTTTGATTGTCTCAATTCATTGTCCAAGACAAACTATTGTTGTTGTGAATTTGGCTCAAGTATTTGTCCAAACATAAATTCCATCAGTACATCAAACGATCTGTCTGATGTTGTAATGTAAAGATCAGCCTTTTTAACTGAATTGACTAGAATAAATCCAGTCAATCATGTGGACATTCAGCCTGTCAGTCAGCAAATATAAAAGCCAGATCTATCACATATCTTACACTACGAAGAAGAAATACTACCTACTAACAAGTCATGTCTTTAAAGCAGAACTTCCCTTAAAGAAAACAAAGCATACCCTCCCGTAAATCAGCAGGTGAGCCAGCTGGGAAACAGGAAGAGCACTGCCCCCTACACTCTCCATAAGCAACTGGCTGATTAGGAGGACTCAGGGAGAGATGATAGCAACTGAAGTGAAAGCAATAGCTTGAATCTTATGCTTTACTTTGCAGGGCTGGGGCAGGTGGTCTGGGCATCTATTTGGAGGATGGCAGTATGTATTGTGGCAACTGTGGGAGATTTCATTCTGCCTTGTTTTTGAAATCCAGTGTTTTCTGTTTTACTGGTTTGTATTATTCCTGTTTCTGGTAACCTGACCAACTATTATGAAGATAACAATATACAGTAAAACAATCACTGTTAAATTACTACCATCTTGTTTTGAAAACCTATATAGTTATTGTTGTTTTTTGTTATCATTACTGCTGTCATTTTGCTTTTGTTGTTTTTCAGGTTTGTCTGCATCTTGATTTTTGTGTTTGTTTCTTTCTTTCTTTTCTTTAAAATAAAAAAAAAACTATACAATAGATATTGTGAATTGAGAAGAAGCTGTTCAAAAGAAAAGACAAACTGTGATGGGCAAATGAAGAATGGGCAAAAGGAAAAATACATGTATGTACAAAATAGTTAAGGTAGTTTTTCAGCTAGCTTCCATTTGTTCCTTGAAAGGAATGTTTTGTGCTAATATTGTTTAGATAAGATATCATGCCAATATTTTGTACTCTGAATACCAAATAAAAGACACTAATATTCATTGTATCAATCAAGTATTGTAACTGTCCTACTCATCAGTTTTGAAACTCATTTGCATTGTTTATGATTTGTCTCTAAAATAAATTTTAAAAAATAAAACTTCCCCCCAAATAAAAGCCTAGTCATGAACTCTCCTAGTAGCCAGTCAATATAAACCTGAGTCTGTTCATCTATAATACTCTTGAACAAATTCTCAGCAAAGTACAGATTTCCTGCCCTCCCCTGGCCTGTATGCCAACAACACTTTACTTTCAGCACTGTTATTTGTGACAAATACATTGTTTATATTACTGCTTTTCTTCCCCTTTACCTTTTTATATGCCTGACACCATAACACTTGAACAGAATCCCAATTGGATAAAAAAATAACATCAAGAATCATCAAATGGTATCAACAACTGAGACCATTATAGAAATGCAAATTAAAACACTGAGATCTCATCTTACTTCAGAAGGAATAGCTGATATCAAGAAATAAAATAATAACAAATGTTACTGAGGTGTCAGGAGAAAAGGAACCATTCTACATTGCTGGTGGAAATGTAAACTAGTATAATCATTAAGGAAGTCACAATTGGGATTCCTAAATTAACTAAATCAAGAAATTCCATGGGAGCCAGCTATTTCCTTTTTAGGTATGTTGACAAATTAAAGACATCATGCTACAGTGGCACTTGCATACCTGTGTTCATAGCAGCACAATTTACAACCACTAAATCATAGAAGTTGTTTATATTTCCATCAAGAGATCAATGGATAAGGAAACTGTGATACTGAGGCAAGGTGGAACACTACTCTGTCAAGAAAAGAAATAAGTCATTTGTAGGAAAATGGATACACTTTGAGACAATAATACTAAATGAAATGAATCACACACATAAGCTTAAATATCACATGATTTCTCTTATATGAGAAACCCAAAATATAATGAGCAAAATAAAATACAAGTAACAAAGAAATAAAGAGACACATCTTTTGCAAAATTTTAGGGGACAAGGAGATGGAGGGAAAGGAAGGAAAGAGGATGAAAAAAAATTAAGATGTGTTATGTACATGTACCAAATTTCCATGAAGAATGTGATCACTACACAATGAAGATATGTACTAATAAAATGAGAAAAATTAAAAACTAAAATGTAGGTACTTCAAATAATTTTTTATCAATTTTTATTATTTTTTCAATTTTATTAGTACATATTTGCAGTATATATTGATTACATCCACTATAGGGAATTAGTACATGTACATAACTAATTTCAAAATTTCTAAAATTTGTACATGGAGGTCTTAAACTATTCACCCATTTATGCTTTTTTTAATTCTATTCATAAATATTTAGATATAATGCACAAATATGCCATAATTCTTCTAATCACCTATTGATATATATTTTCAAATATTTCTAGTTTATACTATAAACAGTGTTATATTAAGCATTCCTATACTCATATTCATATACACACAAGATATTTACTAGAAATCCCTATATGAACATGCACATTTTCAATTATACACGTCTATTCCTTCTTCCAGTAGTTTCCCAACAAGTATATACAGATATGGTTAGATACAGATATAGACATAGGTATCTCCACCAGTATATCTAAATATTTCTAAATCTCCACTTTCTCTGCTTTTGATTGCTCAGATAAATCCTATAATTTTTAAACAATTTAATATGAAGATATCCTAAATTATTCCTTCACAATTTGATGGTCATTTGGTATGTACTGGTTTTTAACTTTGATAAATAGATATGCTTTAAAATTTCATTTGATAGTCTTTGTAATGTCTTCATTTCTTTTAATAAATATCTAGGAATGAAATTGCTGTATCAATTCTATGCCAAGAAATATGGACAAAATATACCCTTCCCTATTTCTCCTAGTAAGTACAACTAAAAACCTTTTTAAAATGTAAAAGAACTATATGCTGAAAATTAGACTACACTAAAAAAGAGATTGAAAAAGATACTAGAAAACGGAAGGATATTCCTTTCTCTTGGCTAGGAAGAACCAACATTATGAAAATGGCCATACTCCCCAAACTGTTATACAGATTTAACTCAATCCCAACCAAAATACCATTGATACAACTCACAGATCTAGAGAACACACTACTAAAATTCATTTGGAAACAGAATAAACCTAGAATAGCAAAGGCAGTTCTGGGCAACAAAGTCAAGGGAGTAGGCATCTCAATTCCTGACTTGAATCTATACTACAAAGCCATAGTGATAAAATCAGCATGGTACTGGCAAAGAAATAGACCTGAGGATCAACGGAACAGATTAGAAGATTCAAGCACAACTACAAAGACACTCAGCCACCTGATATTTGACAAAGCAGCTAAATATATCCACTGAAAGAAGGAAAGCCTCTTTAATAAATAGTGTAGGAAAAATTGGCTCTCCACTTGCCAAAGACTGAAACTAGCACGCACAAAACTAAAGTCTAAATGGATCAAAGAAAGACCTAAATATTAAAACAGAAACACTAAATCTACTGGAAGACAAGGTAGGTAGAAATCTTGGAGACATAGGAGTAGGCAGAGAATTTACGAATAAAACGCAAACTGCACGGGAAACACTTCAAAGAATCTTCAACTGGGATCTCATATTATTGAAAAGTTTCTGCACTTCAGAGGAAATCACCAACAGAATGAAAAGAAAACTCACAGAGTGGGAAAGAATTTTACCCAGCAACCCCTCAGACAAAGGACTTATGTCCAGAACATATAAAGAATTGAAAAACATCAAGCCCCCCAAATTCAAAGACCCTCTCCAAAAATGAGCATCTGAGATGAACACAGTTCTCAAAGAAAGATATATAAATGGCAAATGAATACATGAAGAAATGTTCACCATCACTGGTCATTTGAGAAATTCAAATTAAAACAACATTAAGATTTTACCTCACTCCAGAAAGAATAGCTGCCATCAAGAAATCAACTGATAACAAACGTTGGTGAGACTGGGGGGAAAAAGGAACACTGCTCCACTGTTGGTGGGAATGTAGACTGGTGCAACCACCATGGGAATCCATATGGAGAATTCTCAGAAGACTAGGATTGGAAGTTCCATTCAATCCAGCTATTCCTCTCCTGGGTATTTTCCCAGAAGAACTGACAAATTCATATCACAGTGATATATGTGCACCCATGTTCATAACAGCATAATTTGTAATAGCTAAATCTTGGAAACAACCAAGATGCCCACCTACTGCAGAGTGAATGATAAAGAGGTGGCATTTTTATACAATGGAATATTACTCAGCTATAAAAAGGATGATCTTGAGGCCTCCATAGGTAAATGGAGACAACTTGAGACTATATTCATTAGTGAAATAAATAAAAAATCATATTTATAGATATCACATTGTGTCTCTAGTGTAAAAAGTGGTAAAAACTATAAGAATAATACAACCCAAAATGTGTAATTGCTATTGTAAAAAAGAGAGGAAAAGAAAGTGCACCAAGGGATATAACTGCATGTATCTTTGAATGTGTAAAATAGATGACCATATTGCTGAATCTTTGTTGGATCTTTGAGCAGAACTGTTTTCAGTCTCTCTGTTTGAATGTTTACTACGTATCTATTGATTTTGTAACTTGAACAACTACATCCAAGATGACAATATGTAATTTATCAACTAGTGATTTCCTAATTGTTTTGTCTTTTTATTTTTTCTTTTAGAATTCTGTATTTTTACTACATTTTTTCTTTTGCTTTTTTTTCTCTTTAAGTAAATTCTTTTAAAAAATGAAAAAAAAAAACCTTGGGGAGTACATATAAAACATAAGCTTCTAAAATTTGGAGAGAAAAAGACAGATGCATTATCTATTTTGAACACAAAGAATGGCAGGAGTAAATATCCTTGGGTTGTTTTAATGCTCACATATTCTGAGTTTCTGAGTTACAGCTTAAAATTTGGCATTATATTAGCTAAACAGGTACCAAAAAAGTATCTTTCCCTCCAAAAATGTACTCTATCTAGGCAAAGGATCAGGAAAGAGCAGCATATTTGGAAAATGTTTAAAAAATAATGCTTCTAGTCATAGAGAACACCGTGGGTCACACCACTGCCATAAGCAAAATTTGAGTGATGAGCATAGATTTCAATCATTTCTTGACTATAACAAGATTGTTTTATGGGGTTATGTGAAAAGGTCAAGTTGGAAGCTTGTGTTTTCATCCATGTCACTGGTAATGAAGCTACTTAATTATTAGATATCCATCCCTCTTATAAAGCACTGAAGTAACCTATCTTTTCACAGAGATCGTATCAGAGAACAACTAATCGAAGTCAAGAGCTTCATTATTGTCATTTTAACAAAATCATCCATATGCTATCATGTCAGTGGAGATCATGGGAAAATCTGTTATGCCTACGCTTACCTAGCAATAATGAGGAGACTTTCTCCTTGAATGTCATCAGAAAGCAGGCACTTGACAGTAACAAGTTGGTGTTTGTCCAATGCCAGAATTATGTCAGAAATATCTCAAACAACTAGACAAATTTTAAATAAAATTAGTCTCAAGATATAATATCCAAAGTATCCATAGAGGACTTTAAATATTATCCATAATACAAAGAACTGGGAATGCTGAATGAATTGAAAAAGATAATTAATGCATGTCAATGTTATGTTAACAGAAATTTAAAATATTATCAAAGATTTTAAAGCTGCCCTACTACAGTGCTGAATTTAACAATCACAAATATGTGTAAAATTAAAAAAAAATCACTGAAAGTTTCAGCAAATCAACAAACAGTATAAAATCAAAATATAAGAAATAACTAAATAAATATTATAAACCTGAATAACACAGTAACTTGCATGAAGAAAGCTACACATTGCTAACAGTAATATATAGGAAACATGTTCATAAATTAGACCCAAAGAGTAAAGATATAGTTTCCCAGATTGATAAGTAGGTTTGATGCAATAATAGTGAAAATCTTATGAGGGATTTTTTGTGTGTGTGTGAGTCAAGGTCTCACTATGTAGTGCAGGCTGGTCTTGAACTCATAGTGATCCTCCTGCCACAATCTCCTGCATGCTGGGTTTATAGATGTGAGCCATCACTCCCAATTTAGTAGGGATTCTCATAGATATAGATAAGGGAATTTTGAAATTTATATGAATGTATAAAATAATTAGACTAGCTAAAAAATTCTGGAAAGGAACAAGATTTTCAGAATCAGGGAATATGGTCTCAAGTTTTATAATGTCACTACAATAATCAAGAATTTGTGGTACTTGAAGAGTATTATAGTGTATATCTAGATGTCCACTAAAAGCCTCTTTTGCTCACAGGTGGGGATTTGGGGAGGTGACTAGATAAGGCAGGTATGATAATTTTCAGTATATAAGTCCAACGATGAATTTATAATTGAGTTGCTGTTAAGAGTTAGAGTCTGGTGGGAAGAAATGAGTCACTGGGGAAGTATTGTGAAAGGGTTTATCTCTTTTCCTGAGCCTCTCTTCATTCACTGTTTCCCTGCTGTCATGCAGTGATCAGCTTTCCTCCACTATGCTCTAGTGTCATACATCCTGCCTTGGAGCCAGCTTTACAAAGTGTGAGCCAAAATAAACCTTCTGACCTTTCCATTGTGGTTGCCATGTACTGTGTCCCACTGAGGAAGAAAGTGCCTAATATACAGAGGGATAGGCATGTAGATCAACAGGACAAAATGGAGTAAGAAATAGATGGAACAATAGTAAACTAATTTTTGATGAATGTGTAAAAGTAATTCAATGGAAGAACTATTTTGCAAAAAAATAATTGCACATAGGCAAAAACAAAAGCATCACAATATTGCATAAATTAATTCAAAATTGGATCCAATGTAAACACACAATTATAAAAAATTTGTAAAACAATAGAGAAACTTAATAATTTGGCGTTAAATAAAACTTATTATATTTTCCACAAAAATATAATTAACAAAAGAAAAAATATAAAGGTTGAACTTCATTAGCATTAAAACAATTTGTATGATGAAACACAGTATTAGGATAAAAACACAAGCTACGGACTGGAGAAATATACTCTCAAAATTACATATCTAACAAAGGACTAGTACCTAAAATATAGTACCTAAAGTACTCTGAAACCCCAGAGTAAAAATTAAACAATCAAACTAGAAAAGAGTAAAATGACTTCTGGTTTCTATTCTAACATGTAAACACTTAGATATTTCCATCTAATATATTAAAATATTAGATGAACAAACTGAAAAATAGACAACTTTTCTTAGATCTGTAAGAGAGGTGAGGTTATAGGACACCCTGTTGCTTCCAAAATTGTAGAGTCCAATAGATTAATACAGAGAATCACAACACATCAGAGGAGAAACATGTGAGCTAAAAGCTCTGTGGAATCCATTTCCATCACAGAAATCCTAGAATTTGGAATCACAAATGGCTGGCAACTAAGTGTGGGAAACTGAGAAATAAAATCTACAGTGTACCCACATATGATCACAGTGGGAACTCATACTTTGTCAGTTTTATATCCTTGAAGTAATTAAGTTTTCTTATAGTTACTATCAGAAAATTTCCTTCCTCCTTGTGATGGTGGAGGGGGAACTATTTTGAAGTACACCAGAGAATTCTAGCCTTAACAATCTTTGTTGAGGAAAGAAAATTTATCCAGAACCTTGCTTAGTGGGTTTTTTCTCAAAACCTAGTTGACCTTGTTCCCTTCTAGCTTTCTGTTTTGTCTTGCTTGCTTTTATTCTCTTTAAAATAAATATTAAAAAGTAAACCACAAAAGGCAAACAAAATAGAAAACAAAAGTAGGAACAATGAATAAGTACAACAAATTTAAAATAGTAACAAATATGGTACATATTAGTATAAATATATCAATAGTCACTTTAAATGTCAATAGTGAAAATATACCAATAAAAATCAAAATTTGTCAGCAATTTAAATAACAGCTTAATTATATGGTTTCTATAAGCAAAATACTTTAAATATAAAGACCATATAGATTAAATATAAATTAAGTGAAATATATACCTCACAAAATAAATTAAAAAGAAGTAAGAATATGTAGTTAATGCATGTATGTTTAAGTGTGTAGGATTGATAAGTATATTACTAAGTTTTTTTGGATGGATAAACAGAGCTGATTGCAGTCTCACTGTTTAAATGTCCACTTCATAGGCTTTACTTTTGTAACTTGAACAACTACTTCTAAGAGGAAAATATGCAGTTATCAACTAGTGATTTCTTACTGGTGACTATTTTTGGTTTTTTGTTTTGTTTTGTTTTGTTTTTGAAATTTTTCTGTTTCAATTTTTTTCTTTAAATAAAAAAGAATATGTAGTTAAAATCAGACAACACAAACTTCAATGCAAGGAAAATTACAGAGCACAAAATGTTACATAATGATAAAGGAGTCATTTCTCCAGGCATATTTCAATAGAACTGAACAGTTTTTAATGTATCTGTATCTAACACCTAAGCATCAAAGCATATGATTCAAAAATTGACAGAAGTTCAAGGAAAAATAGATTTATAGTAGCTAGAAAGTAATAGCTGGGTATTTCAATACCTCTCTATCAGAAATCAGCAGGTCCATTACAAAGAAAATAAAGACATATTTAACTAAGTTTGAAGTTGAACAGCATCAATCAACTGGATATAATGAACAGCTAGAGACTCCATCCAACAATAGCAGAATAGTATACACATCTTTTTCAAGCCCATATGGGACACTTACCAAGATAGAACACATTACAGCCCATTAAAGAGAAGTTAACAAGTTTAAAAGAATACAATTTTTACAATGCTTGCTTCCAGATCACAATGGAACTAAACTAGAATTCAGTAACAGAAAAATAACTGGAAAATCCACAAACATTTGGAGGTTGAATATCACATTTCATACCACAGTGATATACGTGCACCCATGTTTATAGCAGCACAATTTGTAATAGCTAACTCTTGGAAACAATACACATGCCCATCAACTGAGGAATGGTTTAAAAAGATATGGCATTTTTATACAATGTAGTACTAAATGATATGTGGATTAACAATCAAAGACATAAACAAATACAAACTTCAAAAGATATTTTAGAATTTTTGAATCAAAAGAAAATGAAAATATAAAAACAAAATGTGTTAGATGCAGCAAAAACAGTGACTGGAGGAACATTTACAACATTGAATTCATGTATTAAAAATTATCTAAAATCGATCATGCAAGCTTCCACCTTGAAACTAGAGACAGAAGATCAAATTAAAGAAAAAAATAATAAAGGAAATAATTGAAATGAGAGCAGAAATCAAAGAAATTCAAAACAAGTTATTAATAGAAAAAAATCAATGAAACTAAAAACTGATTAAAAACCACATAAATTTAATAGTCTTTCATTCACTTTCATGTGATTTTTATATGTCTGCTCAAATTTTGTTTTATTTTAGATTATCTAATTTGTTTGCATGTTAATTTTCATAGTATTCCTTCATAATATCCTCTTTTTTCTCAGAATTCTTATCATCCATTTTCTTGGACAGTCTATTAAATATTTCTAAATTTTACTGATATTTTCAATAAAGAAACAATTGAATTCATTGCTTTGTTCTAATATTTTTTCTGCACTGTTTAATTAATTTAAAATTTCATGTGTGTCTTTGACTTTCTTTTGGTTGTTTTCAGGTTACCATGTCCTTTTTCCAGGACTTTATGGCAAAAGACTAAGTTATTAAATTTTGATCAGTTTTTATAACTATAAATCTTCTAAATACCACTTTATCTTAGTGCCATAATTTTTGAATTTTTTTCTTCCTTTTATTTTCATTAATCACAAAGATTTTTTTAATTTCCCTAATGATTTATTTTTAAACATAGGTTATTTAGAATATTTTGGTTCTATATAATATTCACATATTTGTGAATTTTCCACGTTTCTTTCATTTGTAATTTCACATAGTATTTTCTAATGTCATTCCATTTTGAGGAAACATATATGTGTCCTTTCAATTCTTTCATTTTTACTGAGGCTTGTTTTTAGGTCTAATTTGATTCACTGTTTTATTTTCTTGTGGATTTCCTCCCCAAATGTTCTATCTATTATTGAAAGTGAAATAGCCAAATCTCCAACCATTATTTTTGTTTTGTTTTGTTTTGCATTGTTTTGGGTTTTTTGTACTGGGGATCAAACTCATGACCTTTCACTTGCCAAGCAGGCGCTTACACCACTGAGCTAAATCCCCAGCCTCCAAACATTATTGTTGAATTTTTTGATTCTTCATATAATGCTGTCTCATTTTAAGTATTATGTAGTTCTGTTCATTTATGTGTATTTCTTCAAAATGATTGTATCTCCCTTATGTAACAAAATCTCTGAGTTACTTCAACAAATGTGTAAAGGTATTATCCCTAGTACTCTTGGCTTGGCTTTCCTTTCTTAATGTGCAATCTTAACCCTATCAGTAATCAGGAAGGTCTAATTTTATCCTATGAGTGAAGAATGGTGGTAGCAGGCAGCCCTCAGTCTCTTGGCCAAACTCACCAAAAATTTAGACTCTTAAAATTGGAGCTGGTGCTTTAAGAAATGCTATCCATCTTCCTCTCCTAATGCAATACTATCTTCATTAACTGGAAACTTAAAAGAAACATGACTCCATTTTGGGGGTGTATCAGCCCAGTCTAGAGATTTTATCACAATAAATTGAGTAGTAGGTCATAGTTCAGATATCATGATCTCTTGCTGCTCATAAAATTTTACTGGATACTAGCAAGCAACCCCAGACTGGGAACCAATGCCATGTGTGGGCCACCACTGGACCAGGACAGACAGATCCCAGCCCTTCTGGTGCGAGGGCTGGCAAACAAAGTGTACCAACCCCACACCTCATCCCCACCCCTGTCATAAGTGACCAGTTTATCCAGAGAAACACAGGCTGTGATGATAGATATGGAGGTGAAATGCAATTGGATGCCTGTGCTGCTTTGTTGTTTCACTAACATTGCAGGTCTAGAGCCAGTGGTCTGATCATGGGTTCAGTGGATAGCGGTATGCAGTCTGACATCTAGGGGGAAATCTCCTTCTGAGGATTGCAGTCATCGTTGATTCCCTATGGTCTTGCTTTGGAAGTTCTATATAATTTCCATTGTTTTGTTGGGTTGGGTTTATTTCTCTTTTGTTTTGTTTGATTATCTCAAATCTGCTGGCAGGAACAGCTATTCAATGATAGCAAGATATATTATGGTAGCCATTTGGGGCTTACTATAGTTTTTTTTTTTAAGTTCCTTATTGCATTCATTGTTTTATTTTTATTGTTTCTATTCTATTCTGTTCCCTTTGATTTTTACATGTCCAAAGTTATATGTAGCTATTTGAAGACATCAAAGGCGTTATGGTAACTATTGTTGATTTTGTAATGTTTTGAAGTACTGCATCTATAACACTGGTTTGTTTTGATTGATTTTATTCTGTTTTAACCTCTTTAAAATATATATATAAATACATAAATAAATAAAATTTTATTGGAATTTCTTGAATAAATGGGTCTTTGCTTTATGCCCTTGTAACAATTTCTAGAGACTGTAATATTTTATTTTAGATTTTAATATTTTATAAGTATCACTGTTTATACTTATTTCTCCAAAGAATGAATCTATGAAATATCTACTTTGAAATTAAAGTAAGGATCTGGTCTTTTATATTTTTATCTTACATTATAGGTTATGTTTAAAATTTGATTATACATGATGCTTTCACGTTTCAATTACCATGTTTGTTGAGTTGGGGCAAATTATCTATCATAGAGAAATTGTTTCATGTTTGGTTTGGTGGCTAATTTACTAATTTACTTGCTTGTTTAGTTTGAATTCTAATTTATTTGGTTGGTCTTTCTGTGAGCTTACCTTCACAAGTTCATTTTTTTTTCGTAGAACTCTTACTCATGTCATTTCCGAACTTTTAGGGCTTTCTCTCTGTACTCTGGTTTGTGCCTTTCTTAGGTCCTAATAGGTCCTTTTCTATGAATTTGTTTTAACATTTGTTTCCTTGTTTTGTTTTACAACACGTTAGTATTTACCTATATTTCCAATACCCACAAATGACTTAAACCTCTGATTTTTTCAATCAATCTTTTCTCATTTAGTGAATGGGGCCAATGACAGTCTCATTTCTTTTATACTTCAATGGTACACAATTTTTTTTACAAGTCAGTTGTTGATTGGATAAGTTATCTCTGGCTCTATTATTCATGTATGATGCTATTTATACTCTCAGGTTATCTATTCTAGAACCTGAGATTTAAATCCCATTCATTAAACCTCCCAAACAGCAACTTTCATTTCTACTCCTGTTTCTGCAGTTTCTTTCTTATTTTCCAGTTTAATTAGTTTTTGCATAGTGATGTTCTTTATTCATCATTTGCATGTTTAAAAATAAATACTGTGAACCTTTTCTATAGATAGACTGAATTTTGATCCATCTCTTCTCTCTTTTTTACACATTACCTCCTGGCCATTATCTACTTGTTCTTTAGATATATATCCTCCAGGTAGCCTTCTTTGAGCTTTTGAGATAAGCTAGGTGCCTCTCGGTTGTACTGTCACCACACTGCTTGTTTCCTCATGCCACTTGTTGCTGTTATATTGTCTACTGACCAAATCAAGATGTTCTGGAAGCAAATAACATTTATTTCACTGCACTACAACATACTCCACTTCACATGGTAGGTTCTTAATATTTTATGAAAAAATATCATTGCATATTTCCACTTATTTTTTCTGATCCTAAATTCAACATGTAAATGATGCCCACACTTCAATGATTAAAGGTAATATGGAGAGAATAGCATTCAATTTTTAAAAAAGCTTCCTCAGAATATTGTGGTCTTTCTTACTGGTCCACAATCACCATCTATATCAATTTAATGTATTTATATTTTCATTTGAAAAATTAGTCACCAAATTTCAATGAGAATTGACCTTGAAAAAATTTCAACTGGCTGAATCAATGAAAGAAATTATATTTAACTGAAATAGATGTAAATTGCTTTAATTTGACTTCAAAACTGAAGAAATTCAGAAGATATGGAATAATATGTGTACTTCTGAATTTGACCTAGTAATTTTGGATGCATATAAAATCATGAATCAATAATATATGTCTATCAAATGTAGAAGTGATTTTTGGTTATACTAAAACTTCAATGTCCAGTACAAAAGATTATGAAATATTAATTCATTTCAAAGTACTGCATTTTAATCAGGCCACATAAAAATAAAAGTACTATATACAATATAGTATATGAAGATAAGAAAGAATAGAATATTGATGATTCTTGATATTGTGTGAAAAGTGAAATAATTGAAACAACTAAAGTTTTTACCTGTCCATTGCAGCTTAGATACACACACACACACACACACACACACCATATCCATTATACATGGCCCACATTACAGTGAACAGAAAAGCAATTACCTTTAAGTCTTTGGAGACATGCTACCAGTAAATCAGCCCTTGAAAAAACTTGAAAGCAATTATGAAACAAAGTAACAGAAATTACTGTTATAGAGGTGGAAAATCTACTAAAAGAACCTAGTAACCTGGGATGCCAAGTAATTTACCCATGAATTCATTAATGGCAAAAATAAATTTATCTTCCTTTGGTAACAACGAAGATTTCTTAGTTCAGGTTGGTAGTTCCCAAATTTTTCTGTTTATTGTAATCAGTGTGTTCCCATCTTAAGATAATTCAGTTTAATCAATATGCCATAAAAGTGGAGGATTATGGTCTGATTAGCTCTTTATACAATTCTAAAATGCAAGGGTATTTGGGAGCCACTACTGCATGTTATTATTTTTCTTAAATAGTAATGTTATCAACCTTTATTGTACAACTACTTGTGGGCCAAGAATATAGAGCTATTCTTTCTGGTATACAATATAGATACCATTTCGTACTTGAATCTTCCAATCCTACACATAAACATAAAAGTTAAAATCAACTTATCTTACTAAGATGACTCTCTCAAAGTCACATCCTTATAAGGTACCAGATTCAGTATTTAAAATCAAGTATGTGTAATTTAATAGTGCACAATATATAACATACCATACACCATATTAAAGTAGAAACAACACAAAATCATGTTACTAAAAACTTGTCTGGAAATCATAATATGGTATATTGAAAGATTATTTTAATTACACCTGGGAACTTGTTATTTATAAGAATCTGTAAGTGAATACACATTCAACCTTGCATTAATCTCAGGAACATAGTTTAACAACAGTATTTCTGTTAATGAGCCTCAGAGATTTAATAAAGCTAAGTTTGGATTGATTTAGTGAATGTTGTTCAAAAACATAAACAATTAATGTGATTATTCTTATACTGCAATAATAAAAGTGTGATATTTGGACTGAGGGAATTGATTACATGGACTCTGTTGTGATAAAAGCATGTAAAATATTGTATCCAATTTCTGTTTATACCACATTTTTATTACACCAAAGTATTATAGGCTTATAATATCCTATCTAATATACTTAGGGATAGATACCTTTCAAAAATTCCTTTTTTCAGAGATTAGATTGCTTATACAGAGTCACACACTCTGTATTATAGGGCATACTCAGTGGTGTCTAAAAGAGTACAGTATAATCAAATGCATTAGTATTTCTAGAATAAAGTTGATGAACATCCATAAATCAATGGCAATAGTGAGGACTATATATATACATATATATATATATGTATATGTATATGTATATGTATATGTATATGTATATGTATATATATATGGAGAGAGAGAGAGAGAGAGAATCACAGACAGGGAGAAAGAGAGAGACAGAGAGAGAGAAACAGGGAGAGAGAAAGGAATGAAGGAAGAGGACAGCATTTCAGAGTTTTTTGTCTTTGTTTTATTTTTAAGAGAATAAAAAATAACAATACAGAATTTCAAAACAAGATGATAAGAAATTAACAAATGTTATGACACTGCATACTGTTATCTTCCAAATAGTTGCCTAGATTACCCAATATAGGAATGCAAAATTGATCAAACAATATAAGTGCTGTTCCTTCCTTTCAATGAATTAATAGAATAAGTAGTATAATTATCTTAGCTGTCTTGTGTATATGTATATTTTTGCCTTACTTCTTTTCTCCATTTCCCTATCCCAGTGGTATTTTCTTTTTGAGCAGTTTCTTTACCTTTCACAATGTCTATTGTACCTTTGGGATCTTATTTACTCATTCAGTTTCTTAAACTAGTGATACAATACAATCTATACACATACAAGTCTGATTTATTTCACTTATGAGTATGGTCTCCAGTTGCATCCATTTACCTATAAAGTCTCAAGTTTGTCCTTTGTAGCTGAGTAGTTCTCCATTGTATAAAATATCGCATCTTTTTTATGCATTCCTTGGCTGGTGTGTGTTTGAATTGTTTCCAGAATTTAGCTATTATGAATTGTGCTGCTATAAACATAGGTACAAGTATATCACTGTGGTATATTGTTTTCAGTTGTTCTGGAAAAATACCCAGAAGGGGAATAGTTGGGTTAAGTGGAATCTCTAATCCTTGACTTAATTCAAAATTGGGCATCTGAGGTGAATACACACTTCCCAGATAATGAAATACCAATGACAATAAATACATGAAACTGTTCTGCATCACCAGTCATGTGAGAAATGCAAATTAGAGGCTGGGGATTTAGCTCAGCAGCCAAAGCACCTGCCTTGCAAGTGCATGGTCATGAGTTCAAACCCTGGTACCAATTTAAAAAAAAAGAAAAAGAGAAATGAAAATTAAAACAACACTGAGATTATATAAAAAATGAGTATCATCAAAAAATCATCCAATAATAAATGCTGGCAGGGCTGTAGGGAAAAAGGAATCCTCTTGACAGTTGGTGGGAGAGTAGAGTGGTACAACCACTGTGGAAATCAGTGTGGAGATTTCTCAGTTCAGAGATTTATACCAAATAATTCAAGTCAGATTTAATGGTCAAATAATATTACTAAAATGTTCTCATATTTTAGAATTTTTAAAAAGATTTCTGAATTACATATAAGAATTTGTAGAGGTGTATATGCCCTTAACAATAAATATTCAAAATAAAAAAGGGAAAAAAGAACAGAATTGTCTATATCTTAACCTCTAGTAATTAATTTAGAACTGTAACCACTTTTATTCATTTCTTCTTGTGAGTTTTTTGTTTATTATTGTCATAATTCAAAATATTGTATTTACATGTCTTTCTGGATTTATCAACTTTTAAGATTACATATTAATCACCTTCAATAAATATTAAGTTAATTATGCTTCCTTATTTTCTCCCAATTCATCAGGTCTAGTTAAGTCCTTTCACACATACACAAAAAATATGCAAGACACATTTTAAAGAGTGTATTTAAATGAATTTGTTGAAACTATACTTTCCAGTCAAACAACAGAAATTCCAAAGGGATTCCTCTCATTTTTTTCTATTTTCTCAAGGAACTAGTACGTTTTCTTAAAATAGTGGCCTTTAAATTATCATAATCACCCACACACGTGTACGCATGCAGACACAAGCACACACTCACATACACACACACACACACACAATCTGTGTACACATACCAAATCATATTGAGAAACATTTCTTTTCTCACATATTTTGAGCCAAGGAACAAATAAATGTATAATATAACCATGTATTTCTGGATGCAAGGATGTTCATAAATTGTTTGGAATAAGTCTAATGAAATACTTAGTGTTACCTCACTTCATCAACATAATTTGTTCTATGATTCTGAGGAATATGACTACAGTCATAATCATCACCAGGTACAGAGTTCTTGAGTAGAAGCAAAATTTTACTGAAAACTCCAGCTTTTGAATTAACTTGTTTGTGAACCGAAGTGTTTGTGAACTGCGGTATGACTACTGTAGCTGACCAAGAAAGAGCCCAACTTTATTTTTCAAAATAAAGACTGAGAGAGTGGAGGTGGGTAGTCATTAATGTAATAAACCAAATGAGGAGTTTTGATCTTAAAACTCTGTAATATGGACTTAGAGTTAAGATGTTCAAGCATGAAGAAGAAACTGTAAGAATCTAAAAAAGTCATTGAGGAAAGACATGCTGTACATTGAAATGAGAGGGTAAATTGATACACTTTCCTAATTTAAGAGCCTATATCATCCTGAGTTTGCAAAATTACTTTTTAGGCTATGGATAACATCCAAAATGATGTGAAAGTCACGTTTAAATTGCAAATTGTTTTCTTCATATGTTTTAGATGCTGTTAGAGTACCTGATCCTGAGATATCTGTGAAGAACAAAAAAAGTTTTATTATATTTCTGGTGACTGTAACATCAAAAATAAAAGCCTCAGCAGTTTGGTTTCTTATAAGACCCAGTATTGGCTTCCAAGCTGACACCATGTACACTGCATCTTCCAAAGTGGAGAAGCACTGGTTCTTACATGACAGACATATGCAAGGACCAAGTGAAAGTAAGAAAGGGCTGATTTTGCCCTTTTATATCAGCACCAACACCATCCATGAAAGGGCATACCTTATAGTCTCATTGCTTCTGAAATCCCACCTCTTATTTCTGTCAGAGAGGTAATGAAATGTCATCATGAAATCTGAAAGGGACAGATACTCAAATCATAACAACAATCTCTTTTGAAACTTTTCAGTTTCAAGGTGGTTCTCATAATTTTAAGCTATTTGTTTCACTTATTGCGCTCTTTACAAACTAAAGTCATCAGGTTACTTAAAATGCACAGTGAATAGTATAACAAAATTTTAGACAAATATTTATATATTCATATTTTCTGTGTCACAGAAATGTTTGCAAATGCCCTGGGAAGGTTATGGTAATGGAATGAAACAGAAAAAAATATTGTATTAAATAAATGTGATCAATAAGAGAATAAAATCAATCTACATTTAGGGAAAACTAGATAAAGCATACATATGACTTCCCTGTATTGCTTTTGAAAATTCCTATGAATCTATGATTATTTCAAAATTTTAATTTAAAAAATCAGTTCATAATAACAAACATTTTATCAAATAGGAAGAAACTAGCAGTTAGGAGGCAGGAAATAAGGAGAATCCTATCCTAAATGGTGACAGAATTTAAAAACCAATCACATTGGGAATGTTTCAGTCTTAAACAACTCAGACAAAAGATGGCCTGAGTTTTTTTTTTCCTTTTTTCAATTCTTACTTCAAGAAGTAACCAAGGATGAACAAAGATGAAATCATCCCTTCCAAGAAGACAGGCTCTGTTCTGGAGTCCCATGTTCAAAATAGAACATGGGCTGTTCCACGTATTTACTAATCACTTGTGACACTCTAACCATTCCCAAACTCAAGTAAATAAGTTCTCTACTCTTGCAAACAATAACACCATGCACTTTCATGATAGCCGTGGACATGAGGATAGAGAGTCTCATACAAACATTGACCTCTGGATAAGATTAACCTGGGAGAACTTCCCCAAATCCCTTTTGTATTGTAAATGATTTTGCAAGACCATGTACAGCTACCTTCAGAAATAAGTAGATTATATCTCCCATAAAATATGAAGCTAGAGCACAAATCATTTTCCACAAGACAGTGGGCTCTGCATGGCTAAATCCAGCAACCTAAACAGGATGCTTCCCCCACGCTCCTTGTGGCTTCTGTTTGAATGCCAACTCTGCATCCATAATACTGCTGATTCCTGCAAACCCAAATGCTTTGCTTGTATGTGGGCTGGAGAGAAATGTCTGTTATACAGGCCTCTGACATAAGACTTGTCATTTAATAACATTTGTAGTGAATGTTTCCAGTAGGCGTTGGGTACTAATTTATGTTTGTTAATGTAGAAAATAACTGTCAGGAAGTGAGGCTATGAGGTAGAAAATGGGGACAGTGGAGGGACAAAGCCTTCACTACATGGTCTGGAAATGTATAGAAATTCAGATTGGCTAATGACAAAATGTTCTCTGTAGGGACCATTGAGTCAGCTGATAAGTTGGCAATCACTTCCACTGCCTCTTTAAGGTTGTCATTAGATAAAATAATCCTGAAAACCCACACCTTTTCTTCTCATTTCAATAGCAGTAAGATAATATTACATTAGACCCCATCACATATTTTCATTTAAAGAAGATTTGGAGCATATTAGTGTAATTTGAATGCAGATGTTTTATTTTTTCTAAGCTAGAGAAATGATAATGCTTGTTTCTTTGGTGCCTAATAAACAGTCTAATTCATTAACCAGGTGAATAAAGCAGGCATGGATGGACCCATCACCTCTATTCTTTTCAATTTTGATTCACATTATTGCAAGAAACAAGTCTGCCACTGACAGCACATTTCCCATCCCTCCTGAGTGAGTCACCAACAGACAAGAAGAAAGTTTGCCAAGTCACAGTGAATACCTACACCATTAGCTCATCCCTTATTTGGATTTTGGATATCCATGACATCAAAAGAAGGTTATAAAAAGGTCACTAAAAATACAAAGGAAATTGAATTCTAAACAAGAGCCAGAGGTAGAGACAACTCAGTGGTGAAAAATATTCAATTACCTTCTAGACAGCACCAGGTTTTGGAGTATATAGCTTAGAAGGTCAGGAAAGAATAATCAACTCATCAAAATACTTGAAGGCTGAAATAATAGAAAATGGTCTTTCATGGATACAGCAGGTAAATCCACAATGATGTGGTTTTAAGTGGTGCTATAGAAATAATAACATTACTCCTACCTTCTTAATCAATCATAAGAAAATTCACACTTCCCCTCTGACTGAGCAAGCATAACAAATATGGAAATCCCTGAGTGAAGGAACACATTTGCCTAAATTGTGTAAACATGACCATGCTGCCCTCTCATTCTTAATTGCAAACTTTCCTAAAAGAAAGTAAAAGTGACTATAAGTAGGAAGTGGAAGAATGACTAAGGGATGTCTAAAGGAGATTAAAGTTAAGGAAACATTCAACAGTGCTTCCTTAAACAAATTCAAGTGAGATTAGATGCAATGCTCAATCTCTAGCCTTACTGTACTCCATATTATCAAAAAACACTAAGCATCTATCCACATATGGATAGCCAGGTTTGGAAAATTTTTCTATTTCCATTCCTACTTATGTCAGATAACTTATGAAAGCATCATTGTGCTATAGCTCAAGCATAAAAAGAATGCTGATGCCTCCTTATAAGAATGTCAGCACCAAAGCTCTGCTCATTACAATATATACTGTAGCACAAAATTTCTTCAAGAACCTCAGAGTACTTTTAAAGGATACTCTGGTGCGTTTATATACTAGGTCAGACAACAAGAAACCAAATAAAGTGGAAGATAGAATCATTTAGGTAATTTGCAGGTCCTAGTGCACAATTTGCAGGACCCTAGTGTACAGGGTCCTTATTAAAATTTAAAAATCATGGTACCTGCAATAGAACATTAAATTCAAACTAGAACTCTTTTGTGGTTTCCATTGGGAGATACTGAGCTTGTAAAGGTCATGTTTGTAAATAGTCCAAATCTGTATCTTTTCCTCAGATAATGAATATATAAAGACCAAAAAAGTACAAAGTATGAAAAATATTTGTTGCCATCATCCTTATTAATTTGTTTATTCTTGTTGTTGTTGTTTTCATAAATTCCTTATGTAGCATTATTCTGAAGATTTTAGCGAGATTAACTTTTTCTGAGAGTAATAAGTACGAGCTCAGGTACTTATCTTTCAGCATCTCAAGATAGGAGAGGGAAACTAGCTCCATTTTTGTGCAACTTTGGGTTAATCACTGCTTTAATAATTCTAGATTTAATTACGGTTAAAAAGTATAATTCTCAAATAATGCATTTTTGTGGCACACTAATTAACTTGCACAACTGTTTCTCCCAGGGATATAAACAGTTTTAAAATATATAGCTTCCAGACATTCCAGTGGTTCATTCCAGCTACCTACCTGGATCCCAGAGATTATTAATTCCACCCAGCCAGGTGCAAGACCATGGAAGCACACTCCAGGAGTGTTTTCCTGCTAGCTACAAAGAAGATCTGAGCTCTGCCCAGCCCATCATCCCAGCGCAATCCATTGGGGAATGCCAGGGAAGCCTCACAGATCACAGAGGTATCAAGCCCTGCTCAGCCCAGAGCACCAGAGCTGCCCATCAGGGAGCAACCAACTTAGCTGATGGGGTCCTGGAGATTTCAAACTCCACCTGTCACAACACAAGGTCAAAGCACCATAGTTCAGGGGTGTACCTCAGCAAGGCCTGCAGGTCCTAGAGATTCTAAACTCTGGGTACCATACTGCAGAGGTGTGTCCTGGCTATCCATGTGGTCCAGAGGCTCTGAACTTCTCCCAGCCAGGCACAAGGGCCCGGTGCCACAATCCAGGGGTGTGTCCTGGTTAGCCACTTGGATCACAGAGGTTCTGCACTCCACTCAGACGGGTGCGAGGCCCTGAAGCCACACTCTGGGGGTGCATAATGGCCAGTGGCCTGGGTCCCAGATGCTCTGAACTTCACACAGTCAGGTGCAAGTTCTCAGGGCCGCAATCCATTATTGCAACCCTACTAACTGCACAGAGGATATGAGCTCTTCCAAACCCTGTGTCTCAGTGCAGTCCATTGGGGAAATGCCTGGCCAGCCTCACAAGTCACAGGGGTACTACACCTTGAGCCCCAGAGCCATCCATCAAGAAATGACCAGACTAGCCAACAGTTCCTAAAAACTTTGAGTTCTACCCATCATAGTACAATGTGCTGGCATCATAGCTCAGGGGTGTGCTCCAGCTAGCCATATGGCTATAGGAGGATTGAAGTTCTGCCTAGTGTAGTATTCCCATGCAAATCATCAGAAGTGTGACTGGCCAGAGGTACAGGTCCCAGAGGAAAATAACAAAATGAAAGAGCAAGATACATTTGCAGTCCTCCGGCTCACTAAGAACAAACCTAGGACACATTGAAATCACACAACTGAACTTTTTGAAATGATAGCAACTAAAGTAAAGAAACAACTCAGTGAAGCTATAGAAGAAATTAGATCAGAAATAATCTCCCAGGTAAAAAAAAAGAAATGTTGGTTGTAACTAAGGAAGATCTAGATTAAAAAAATTAGAGGAACATAAGAAAATGATGGGCACCTTTAGTGAACAATATAAGACAGAATTGAAATGCATGAAATAGATTCAAAGGAATATACAGGAGATTACAAATTCCACTGAAAGGTGGAAAAACTGCTTGAATGAAGCTGAAGATAGACTCTCAGACCTTGCAGCCAGTATGGAAATTTATGATCATGAAAAAAAAAACTCTCAAAAATAACAAGGAATCAAGAAACAGCAATCCAACGGCTGCAAGATGATGCAAGGAGAAACATTATAACATTGGTAGGAGTCAATGAAAAAGCAGTGGTCAGCACAAATGACTTAAGAAGACTACTCACAGAAATAATAGCAGAAAAATTTCCAAACATAGAAAAATAATCTGATATATGTATAAGCGAGGCACATAGAAGCCCAATTTGACATAAACAAAAGAAATCTTAACCCAGACATATAATTAGGATCTCAGAAATTCACCATGAGATCAGAATACTAAAAATTGTCAGAGAAAAGAAACAGATTTCTATGAAGGAAAACCTATCACAATCAAAGCAGACTTCTCAACACAGACCTGAAAGTCAAGAAGAGCTTAGAGTGAGGTATTTTTAATGCTGAAAGAAAACAACTTCTAGGCTGGGGATTTATCTCAGCAGCATAAGTGCCTGCATTGCAAGTGCAAGTTCATGAGTTCAATCCCTGGTACCAAAAAAAAAAAAAAAAAAACACACACACACACAAAACAACAACAACAAAAATCCTTCTAACCAGATTGATGCACCCTGTTATAGTCAGGGGTTCTTTGGAGAACAATTAGAATCAGGACATAGAATGCATATTATTTTATGGTGGTCACCCAGAGTTAACACAAGAAAGTACAGGAAATCTATCCACAACACTAAAGACATAGAATATTCAGCCAAGGGCCTGAATCCCACAGCAATATCCTACATGAGTCCAGATGAAGATCTAGAACACATGACAATTCTTACCACAAGTCCAACTGGATGTCTAGAGCCCATGAGAAGGACTCACACCAGTCTCTTTTACAGATCTGTGCTGGGAAGGCCCAAAGGTCAGTGATGGAAGCTAGAAAGTCTGCCAGCACAGTGAAGGATCTGTGCTGATAGTTTGAGGGTTCTACACTGGAGCTGAGAAGTCACACTAATGATAAAGACCAAGAATGTCCTGAAAAGCTCCACAGCCATCTTTAGCAACATGGAGTTCCCAAGCTCCTCTGATAATAAGAAAAGATGAGTACATGCAAGAAAGCCAGCATGACGACTTTGTCGTGGAGATTAAGTGACATACATCTTTCCCTCTGGAGCCAGGAAGTGATGCTTGACATAAGGACCAGAATTCCCCTAAAGTGGAAAACAACCACACTCACCAACAATGTTCCAAGCTCCTCTGATGACAATGGTCGAACTCACACTGGGGAAGCTAGTCATGATGAGCTCCTCCAGGAGAAAGAATGGCTCAAGGAGCAACACTAGGAGAACCCACAACACCTCTGCTTCTCCTTCTCCATGTCTCTATACTGAAACTTTCTTCAAGTGGACCATCTACACTCAGCACCATGCTGATTTAATTTAGGTGGCATTAATTTGACCACCAGTTTTTAATTCATAACATACCCTACAAAATTATCTTTGAAAACTGATGGAGAAATAAGATATTTCCATGACAAAAATAACTGAACAAATTCATGACCAGCATGCCAACAATATAAAAAGTACAGAAAGATACTATATATAGAAAGATGTGAACATAACTCCATGGCATGATAACAGAGCCTCTCTGAGGAAAAATAAATAAATAAAAACAACTCAGATGCTGGAATCTGGCAACATGGAGAAAGCCAGACAAAAGGAGAGGAATACTCATGACCCAGGAAGAAACTGAGGAAAAAGAAAAAGAAAGAAGAAAAAGAAGCATGGACAGAGGGCTGGAGCTGGGCAAGCCCCTATCACTGTACTGGCACATCTTAAAGTCAGGTGACTCAGGATCAAGCTGAGATCACAGCCTGCCAAGAGTGGGGGTTGGTAAGCTCCAAACCCTCAGCCAGAGGAGGCACTGAGACAGGGAGTGGAAACAGCCAGTAGAGCTACACGAACTTTAGTGAGTGATGGGAACTGTATTCCTCAAATCAGGAGGATTGGCTGGACAACATTTTGGAGTTGGGCAGGGCTGACTTGAATCAAAACCCAAGGCAGCATCTGCTGATGACTCCTAGTCCAAAGCAGATTGGTGGGATCTGCTCGGGGAGGCCATGCCCCTGGTTGAAACCCAATAGCCAGGGATGAGGCTTTTCTGGGCCAGTAGCTTCCCCAGGGAACACACAAACTTGTTGAAGCATAAACTGGTTGACTGGTGTAGGGGGAGGAACCAGCTCTCAGCATGCAACTTGCAGATCCGCAGCAGACTGGGGGGCGGTACTTCCCTAGCAAGTGTGCTGCAGAAAAACTGTAAGCAATATGAAAGGCCCAGAGACCTCCACCACCCACCTGTCTGAAGGGGGCCAGAAACATGACAGACAGAGAAAGAGCAAAAGGTCGCCAACTGCGGAACCAGGGAAAGTGAGTCCAACAGAGGTAAATGCAGAGGAGGTTGAGAGCAGCAAACCTGTAATGTCAGAAACAGCCTCAGCGGAAATAAAGAAATACATCCATGACCTCATTGTCAAATTTAAATCTGAAATTCTAGCTCAGGTGAAGCAAGATATAAGAAGATTAATAAAAGAAGTCCTGGGTAATCCTCAAGGAAGCACAAATGAAAGAATAGAGGAACCCAGAAAAGAAGAGAAGCCTTTGATGAAGAATATAAAAAAAATCTAGAATATATGAAACAGATCCAAAGAGAATATCAGGAAATTAAAAACTCCATTGAAACCTGGCAAAACCTTTTAACAGAAACTAAAGACAAACTTTCAAAATTTGAAGATAGATTTGCAAAGTATGATCGTGAAAGGAAGGATCTCTTAAAAATAACAAGGAACAAGGAAGCCATGATACAAAGGCTAGAAGATGACAAGAGGATTTGTATCCTAAGAATAAAATATGTGAATGAACATGCGGCAACACACAAATGAAATAAAAAGTCTACTCACAGAAATAATTAAGGAAAACTTCCCAAACATAGGTAACGGAAGTGAAGTTCAGATAAATGAGGCATATAGAACTCCAGCCAGCTACAACCCAAACAGATCTGCACCTAGACATATAATAATCAGGATCCCAGAAATCCATCACAAGAACAGAATATTAAAAGTGGTCAGAGGAAAGAAACAGATTACCTATAAAGGAAAACTCATCAAAATCACAGCAGACTTCTCAGTGCAAACCATCAAATCACAAAGCGCTTGGCGTGAAATATTCCAAGCCATGAACGAAAATAACTTCCAACCCAGAATGATGCACCCTGCAAAACTCTCTCTCAAAATTAATGGAGAGACAAGATATTTCCATGACAAAGAGGAGCTGGGGGAGTTTGTGACCACCAATCCAACCCTTCAAAGAATACTGAAGGACATTCCAGAGAGAGAAAGCAGAAAATCACCATGGTTCCAGGAATAATGGCAGAAAGGCCTCAAAGAAAGGGGCAGACAGTAGAATGAAGGAGAAAAGTAAACAAATAACAACAGAAAAATACATTGGCAGAGATAAGTCAAAGAAGACTGGTTGTACCACTGTTTTATCTTGACTGATTTTATTTGAATCTGGTATGCTTGAGAGTGTCAGATCTGAGAGCAGGGGCAACTACTCTGAAGATGACAGGACTCAATAGGATACCCATTCTGGTTATATTGTTAACTGCCTTTGAAGTCCTATAATGTCTCCAAAGTTTAGATTTTATCAATAATGTAAAGCAATGCTAAGTTTATATTTGACAATATAGAGAATTTTATTGAAAATAACATGAGATGTCATAGTGACTACCTTAGATCACCTAGTGTTGTGTTTTTGTATGTTCTTTTCATTTCATGTTTCTCTAGGAATTTGTATTGCTGACTTGTTTTGATTTGTTTCTCCCTGTAATACAGAAAGGCTAGGTATATGTGTAGAGAATTATACATGTGTAGAACTTCTAAGTAGTTTATGAGAATGGATTACATTTATTGTAATGAAAAAAAGGTAAAGAGAGTATTCTAAAGGATATAACTGCATGTATGTTTGAGTGTGTGGAATTAATAATGATGTTGCTAAAGTTTTAGTTGGATGGATGAGCAAAACTGACTGCAGTATCAGTTTGGATGTCCACTTTGTGGACTTTACTTCTGTAACTTGAACTACTACATCTAAGAAGAAAGTATGTAGTTATCAACTAGTGATTTTTTTACTGGTTATTATTTTTGTTTTTTTGTTTTGTTTTGTTTTTGAGATTTTGTGTTGTTTCTACCCTCTTTCTGTTTCAAAATTTCTTCTTTATTTAAAAATTTTTTTAAAAAAGCAAAAGGAGGAAAAGAAAGTGCTCTAAAAGAGATAAATGTATGTATACTTAAGGGTGTAAGATTGATAACCATGTTGCTAAGTTTTTGTTGGAATAGTGAACAGAACTGTTTGCAGCCTCACTGTTTGAATGTCCACTTTGTATGTTTTAATTTTGTAAATTGAACAACTATATCCAAGAAGATAATATGCAATGTATCAAATAGTGATTTCTTACTGTTTATTTTTTTTTTGAAATTCTGTATTGTTTCTACCTTTTTTCTGTTTTGCTTCCCCCCCTTACATAAAACTTAAAAAAATTCCACAGCTGCAAGATGATGCAAAGAAAAACAATATAAGATTAACAGGGATAAAACAAAAAGAAGGGGAAAACACAAATGATATCAAGAGGCTATTTACAGAAGTAATAGCTGAAAATTTCCCAAACATGAGTATGGAAACTGACATACAGATTAGTGAGGTATATAGAACTCCAAATAGCCATAACCAAAACAAAACTACACCCAGACATATAATAATCACCATCCCAGAAATCCAACATAAGAACAGAATATTAAAAGCTGTTAGAGAGAAAAGAGAGGTCACTTATAAAGGAAAACCTGTCAGAATCACAGCAGACTTCTCAACACAAACAATGAAGTCAAGAAGACCATGGAGTGAAGTTTTTCAGATCCTTAAAGAAAACAACTTCCAACCCAGACTGATGTACCCTACAAAACTGTCCTTCAAAATGGATGGAGAAATAAGATACTTCCATGACAAAGAACAGCTGAAGAACTTCATGATCACCAAGCCAAACCTACAAAGAATACTGAAAGGCATTTTAGATACACATAGGAAAAAACCACTAAGCAAGACAGACAATTAAACAGAATGGAAAGCTAAGATACAACATCAGAAAGATAACATGTCAACAGTAAATCAATATATGAAAGTTATAACCACTAATGTAAATGGAATCAATTCACCAATCAAAAGAAACAGACTGGCAGAATGGATCAAGAAACAGCATACAAACATATGCTGTCTACAAGAAATCCATCTAACTCAAAAGGAAACTCATAGACTGAAAGTCAAAAGATGGAAAACAATACTCCATGCAACAGGAACTCAAAAATTTGTGGGTAGCTATTCTGTTTGCAGACCATGTGAACTTTAAACCAAGAATGGTCTGAAGAGATAAAGAACGTCACTACATACTAGTTAGGGGAAAACTGCAAGAGGAAGAGATAACAATCTTAAATATATATGCACTAAATTCCAGAGCACCCAAGTACACAAAGCAAGTATTAACAGAAATGAAAAATCAAATAGGTAATAACACAATTATAACAGGGGACTTTAACACACCATTGACACAAAGAGATAGATCAACTAGACAGAAAATAAGCAAAGAAATAACAGAACTGAATCACACCTGTGAACAAACGGATTGGATAGACTCATACAGAGTGTTCCATCCAACAGCATCAAGATACACATTCTTCTCACCAGTACATGGGACATTCTCTAAAATAGACCATATACTAACACAGAGAACATTTTTAAGTAAATGCAAAAGAATTGAAATTATCCCATTCATGTTATCGGTTCATAGTGCCATGAAACTGGAAATTAATGATAAAAGTAACGGCAAAACACACAAACACATACACATAGAAATTAAATAAACACACTTTTGAGCAATCATTGGGTCATAGAGTAAATTAAAAAGAAATTAAACAATATCTGCAAGCAAATGAAAATACAAATAAAACATAAAGAACCTGTGGGATGCAATGAAAGCGGTCCTCAGAGGAAAATTTATTGCATTGAGTTCTGACATTAGGAAAACAGAACGAACACAAATAAGCAACCTGATATTACACCTGAAACATCTAGAAAAAGAAGAGTAAGCCAAGCCCAAAGCCAAAAGAAGGGAGGAAATTATAAAGATCAGAGCAGAAATTAATGCAATAGAGACTAAGAAAACATTACAAAGAATCAATGAATCAAAGAGTTGGTTCTTTGAAAGAATAAATAAAATTGACAAGCCCCTAGCCAACTTAATTTAAAAAGGAATGAAAAGATTCAAATAATGCAACACAGAATGAAAAAGGAGAGATCACTACCGACCCTGTGAAAATACAGAAGATAATCAACAACTATTTGGAAAAACTCGACTCTCATAGGTTTGATAATACAGAAGAAATGGACAGATTCCTAGAAACATATGAACCACAAAAGCTGGATCAAGGAGATGTAAAACTGCTGAATAACCCAATTTCTATTAATAAATTGAAAATGTAATCAAGTCCCTACCAACAAAAGAGTGCCCAGGCCCAGACAGATTCACTGTTGAATTCTAGAAGAAATACAAAGAAGACTTAATGCTGTCACTCCTCAAACTCTTCAATGAAACTGAAAGGGAAGCAATTCTCCCTAATTCATTCCTGGAAGCAAATATCACTCCAGTACCAAAACCTGAGAAAGACCCAACTAAAAAAGAGAACTACACGCCAATCTCCCTAATGAACATAGAGGCAAAAATTCTCCATAAAATATTGGCAAACAGGATGCACCAAATCATCAAGAAGATTATACACCATGACCAAGTGGGATTCATCCTAGGCATGCAGGGATGGTTCAACATATGTAAATCAATGAATGTAATCCACCATATCAATAGAGCCAAAAGCAAGAATCACATGATCATTTCTATAGATGCAGAAAAAGCTTTTGATAGATCCAA